>OX359290.1:18415395-18420395 GCA_947179395.2 Pulicaria dysenterica | reverse complement strand
AGAAGAAGAAAGAGAGAGGGAGAGAGCAGAGATGCAAGAAGAAAGAGAGAGGGAGAGAGCAGAGATGCAAGAAGAAAGAGAGAGGGAGGGAGAGATGCGAGAGAGAGAGAGAGAGGGAGAGAGAGAGAGAGAAAGAACGTAGATGAGGGAACGTGAGGAGACTCAAAAGAGAAAGTAAAGAAAATGTCGAATCGGTAAGGAATGAAATGAATGAAAAGATTGCTAATATGATGAAGTTTATAAATTATACATCACCATCTTCTTTAACGTTTTATTTTGGACGTTTTGTGTAATCACATGTCAAGCTCGCAACTACTATGAAACTGTTGGTCCCGATTGGATACTACAACAACAAATATTTGTAGAAAGGGGGGTTGAATACAAACTTTAGCTTTTAAAAATTTAAAGACACACATTTATACTTTGTATAATTCTTATTGATGGTAATCGAGAATTACATGAACTGAATGCGAAAAATCCAAGTTTAATGAAGGTGGCAACAACTAGTCTAACACATAGACAAAGCTAATCCTAACCAACTAATGTTTAGGATGTTCAACACATGAACAAGTTTCCTCTACACTGAAAGTATTAACACTAAAAGTTTGTTCTTGCTTAACAGCTTCGAACTTGCTTTTAAAACTAAACAATGGAGTTCTTGTGTAGTTCTCAACTTATTAGATTTCAGCGTACTCAGCATGTTTTCATGCTTCAGTATATATAGAAGATGGTGTCCGTTTGGTCTAAAGAAGGTAGGAGACAAAAGTAATAAGAATAATAATATTATAATAGATAAAGTTGGTGGGTGAAAAGCAAAAGCACTTTATACAACAATGTATAAAGTGAATGTACTTTTCTGCAAAATTACATCTCACTATCTATTATTATATTATTAAACTCATACATTTTGCCTAGGAAGTGTAAGTTTCTCCTTCCATGCTTGCACTTTATACAACACCATGCTTTTTAAGATTTGACTTTACCAAGTATGAAAGTCATACTTAGTTGTTGAAACAAATCTTCGAGATCTTCTTCTTCTAAAGTAACTATCACCTTTTCAAAGAGTCAAGATCAATCCCTTTTGTCTTTTTGCATATCCAAAAGGTACTAAGACTTTTACAAAGACAAATCTATAGGCATAATAGAACAATACATGTTCAGTCTTTGACTAAAGAATAAATACAAAGAAAACGGCAAACTGTTAACACTATTATTCGACTCAGCTGATAGACAATCACTAAACTGCAAATATACTTTTGTGCAGCGAAAGGATAAAATGAAAGATTCAGCTACATAAGGTAATCAATCTAGATGATAAGTTGACCAAGAATGTTCAACTGATCATTGAGAGTGATAAGCTTATACAAAAGACTTGGTGAAATAGAATTTTTTATCTGATGGAAGAAAGGCCTTAGCTGTTTAACTCTTTAGGCTCAGCTGATGCTTTTGACTTTTCAGCTGATCAAATTGTTTCTCACCTGATGATTGTAAATCATCTTTTGATGCTTGTAGGTGCTCAACTGATGCTTTTATATTTGTCTTTTCTTCTCGCTTGATCTTCTGAAGCTGGTCCTTTATCTGATACTTAGTGATCAGCTGATCCTCAGATGATTCTTCATACTTAGTAGACTCTTTAAGTCAAATGAAAAACAACACATGTTTTTCAATATTCAAAGTCAAATCCTATTTATTTTAATAGACAAGTTTGATTATGGTTTAATATTGCTATCTCCCAACAGAAACTTTGATGTATCTTGAATATCTGTTTATGAAGCTTGTAGCAACAATATTTTGGACGAAGCTTGTAGCAATTTAAAGTTTTGTATGAAGGCTGTAATAGCATACTATTTTGGTTAATGCAATCTGTTTTGGTTTTGTATACACGAGAAAAAAAATGTATAAATGCAATATTTGTCCAAAAGTTTGTTTTAGAAAAAACATTTTCCGACGGATTTGCCGGAAATCCGTCTAAAAATCACGTCGTAATTCAGTCTTAAAACACCAGCAGAATTCCATCTGAAAACGCAATTCGTCTGAAATCCGTCGGAAGTCAGTTCGTCGGAAACCAGTTCCCCTGAAATCCGTCTCAAATAATTCCGTCTGAAATCTGTCTCAACTATTTTCGTTTGAAATCCGTCTCAGTATACATCCGTCTGAAATATGTCGGTTGGAAATCCGTCTGAAATCGTGTTCATTTAAAATTCGTCGGGAAATCGACGGAAACCGTTTTCCGATTTATTCCGTCTGAAACGCTGTTTTTCGACGGATTTTGCAGTCGGAAGGTGCCTTGTTTCTTGTAGTGATTCATTTTGTCAAATTTTGTTATTGTGTGTATTGAACTTTTAAAGTTTCCATTGGTTGTATTAAAATTTTAATTTGATGTTATTGTATATATTTTGCTTACATAAAAAAGGAAAAAAATGTATAAATTTAATAAATATAATATAAAATTTAACGCACACAATTGTGACAATTTAATTTTTGATACACACAATAGAATTTGTAACATCCGATACATATAATTACAAAAGATGACAAGTTTGATATATTTCGGTGAACTAAAACCTTATTAGATTCCTCATCTAGTTATCCGCTTGTTAATTAGGTTGTAGGTGTTGGGGTTTATATGATTTTATAAAATAAAGAAATTTAGCAACGAAAACATATGAAACAATTTTAATTAAAACAAAACTCTTCATCAAGACATACATATAGTATATAATAAAAATATACACCCAAGGAACCACACGAGCTTCCATCAATTAGAAAAATCTCAACTACTAATCCATATAGATTTAGCCTAATCCATAGTGAATTTAGTAGACCTTATTCGAATAGGAAAAATAGCACCTTTTATGCATACACACATAAGAATTTTTTTTACTGAGACTACATTATTTGTTATATTATAACTAAAACAAAACCTGTAGTACGTATAAATAACTTATTGTACATACTTATACGAATTGTTAAGTTCTCCTAATATTATTAGAAGCAAAATTATGAATCAACTTTTCATAATTATCTCCCTCTAAGATATTGTTCTTAATAGCTATCGTTTTTAGATCTATTAAGTCTTTGTTTTTATATTCTGGACAATAAGTAAGACGTCTAAAAATTTGTTTATGCAGACGTCGGCGTTATTAAAATAGTCAATAAGACTTTATATACAATAATTGCATTAGAAAAGCAATTGACTTGTTTAAAATATTATAACACACCAATAAATTTGATAGTTTAACTAGGTTAAAACATGTGATAATTTCACAAATTTAGTTGTCCATCAACTATATTTTTTATTTCCATTGCTTCTGCAATGTATTAGAAACCCTACTAATTTATCATAACAATATGAGTTAATGTTGTGAAATAGCGCTAGCCATAACGTTTCTTAAATGTTTCATTTGATACGTAAAGGTTTTTTATTCTATAACTGCAATTAAACTTACAAAAACATAGTATAATGCCAACTTTATTGATTTTAACCTCCTATGAAAAGTTATCATCTTCTCCCTCTATCTTCTTCACCTCTAACATTCACAAAATGGATACTTCAAACTCAAAATTCTTCATGATTATATGATAAAAAGTAATGATTTTTAGATTTAAGAAAATGTGATCAAGTTGTCTATAAACTAATGTAAAAAGGACGACTAATAACAAGTTTAAATGAGGCAAATAATAAAAAAAAACAGAGAATGATCAATGGCCGGTTTAGGATATACCTGACTTCATTGAACAATTTCTTGGCCTACAATTGATGACATTTTTGAAATTAGTGTCTTTTGAAAGGTAAAATGAATATTATCTACAAGAATCTACAAAAACAATTAGGCAAAATGATAACAAAAATTAAGCAAAAAAGTCGATTAAATGGTTGTCATGTTTTCATTAACCTACTGGAACAAGTTGCATGTTAAGAAATAAGTATAATGACATGTTTTTTGTAAGTTTAAAAGTCAGTCACACAAAAATATAACTTCGTATACCATAATAAAATATTTAAAAATATTATAATTATTCCGCAATTTAACCCTAAAAATATCTGTTAAGTAATAAATATTTATTGAATTTTTGTGATTTCCATTTGTTCCACTAATGTATTAGAATCCTATTAATTTATCATAATATTATATATTAACAATTTAAACTTAATGAACAGTAATTTGCCCTTTGATTCAATATAAGGTATGTCAAGCTTGTGTGTTGTGCAGGGTGATATTAAATTAATCATATTTTTAGTAATTTAATTTACATATAATATAGCTTATAAGATGATTGTTTTCAAAGTTAACATACATACACAATATTTAAGTTAAGATATGCTACAACATATCACCCTCTTTTGTGTCGGACAAACCAGTGAAAAATCGGTGGGGAAAATGATGTTTCTCTCAAATTTCCCACGGAATCGACCGTGACTAAAAGCTTCGTCGGAAAACCATTTTCCTCGGATTTCCCAGGATTTTCCAATGGAATCCGTGAGAAATCCGTTAAAAATCAGCTTTCGAACTCAAATCCGAAGAAATCCGTTGAAAATTTTCCACGGAATTTGGTCCCCGTGGTTCTGATGCCTGATTTTCTTGTAGTGATACATATATTACATTTGCTGATTACATTATGTACATGAGACTACAATGCTTAGTAATGTTATGAGATCAAAAATAACTTATACAAACTGAAAGGTAAGAAGTAAAAAATTATCATGGATTAAATTAAAATTTTGAAATGATCTATAATATGAATTGAAGTCATGTTAAGGTTAAAGCTGGAGTGATATCTGAATATATCTTGATTTCGCTAGCCTAAAGATTATTTGATTTATTTATAATAGTAAGTAGTTGAAAATTTGAAATGATGTATAATATGAATTGACAATTTTGAAATAAATAATGCATTTACATTGTGAATTTAGTCTAAGAGGATAAAGTATTTGGCTCAGTAGTTATTATAGTTGCAATGCAATTTTGAGTTTCAGACGTCCACATTTCTCGTCCCAC